>JAOTON010001527.1:0-27500 GCA_034440635.1 Lepas anatifera | reverse complement strand
TATAGCATTCCCCATGCAGCAGTGTGATCACGGATGATTCATGTGCAGACGCCTGACCTGGAAAAGGTCCAACGGCATGGCCACAACGGCGGCCATTTTAAGGAAAGAGAGTATTTTGTGCAGAGAGAGCAGCGTTGTAATGGATTTTGCGCTTCTGCGCAGACAAGCCTGACACAGACTATTCTCACACACTATTCTCACAGCTATTCTCAAACCATTCTCACAGCTATTCTCAAACTATTTTCAGGCTTTTCTCAAACCAGCAGTTCACGCAGCGTCATTCGTACCTACCGGTAGCTGAGAGTTTGGTGAGAACGTGGCCTGTTAGCACTGTCACACAATAAAGCTCCCCGAAACAGTGGAGCGACAGTTAGCCCAACACAGCGTCCACTTATCAGCGAGCTCAGAAGCCGCGCCGCCACTGAAGAGAATGTGGGCACGTGCCACTGCTATTGGCGGCACGTTCGCTCCGCAGGCACGGGCGGCGTCAGGCCCGTCAGATGGGAGGGTGAAGCGACCCCAACCGTGACACGGATCTAAAACGCACTGCTCGGTGGGAGAAGAGCATATTCACCAGCTGAACTCATGGCAGACTCCGAGGCTCTGATCAATCTGAGACTGAAGTGTTCCGGTACGGTTAAACAGCGGTCGGCTCCCACTCACAGCGTCAGACGGTGGTCGGTTCCCACTCACAGTGTCAGACGGTGGTCGGCTCCCACTCACAGTGTCAGACGGTGGTCGGCTCCCACTCAGTGCCAGACGGTGGTCGGCTCTCACTCACAGTGTCAGACGGTGGCCGGCTCCCACTCACGGTGTCAGACGGTGGTCGGCTCTCACTCACAGTGTCAGACGGTGGTCGGCTCCCCACTCAGTGTCAGACGGTGGTCGGCTCCCACTCAGTGCCAGACGGTGGTCGGCTCTCACTCACAGTGCCAGTCAATAGAGCTCTGAGCTCTGAGCTCTGAGCCCCAGTGAGTTTTCATCGCATTATCACAGCATGCTGAGTCAATCTCATGATCCACGCCAGTGGTGGATACCAGGGGGGGTGCGGGGCTCAAGCCCTCGCCCTCCTCCCGAAATATCCGAGTGCCCAAGATTCATTTACAGGCGGAGCCTGATCCAGCGTATTGATATCGGGATGCCCGAGCTCCCTAACCCCTCCCCCACCCCGAAATGAAGTCCTGGATCTGACACTGATCCAGGCTGTTTAAAAGGAGAACGTTTCTACCTCAGCAAGCACTCGGTCCCACAGTGACGTCATACACATGTGCCGGCGGCTGCGAAGCCGGGCGCCACGTGACAGCTGGTAGGTACAGGTGCCACCTGACCAGCGCTTGATATCGCTCTATTTATACCACTTTCCGAGGTTCTACAGGAAATGTAGACAAAACTGATTTTTCATGCAATTAATAACTATTTCTCTCTATAAAAGGTGTCAAATGGTGGTCACTTAAGTACAATAACAATGCTTTTCGAGATAGATGGCTTCTTGGACTGTGAGTCATTCCTTTTGAACTACCAAGGCAGAACGAAGTTACCGAAAACGACTCAAAACCACGCAGTTGTATGTGTGTGTATGCATATGTATGTATGTATTTATGTATATATATATATATATATATATATATATATATATATATATATATATATCGATGTAAAAATGACCGCAAAGTTCGCTTTGATTTGTTTTCTTGTCAGCTTTTCAATGTCTCTTATTATTTTACGATGATCTTGTGATAAATTCTGGAGGATATTATTTAATGTATTGGCTTGCAACGTTTCGAGTTGACACTCATCATCAGGCATTACATTAGAAATATATGTAATCTATCCTATTCATAGCGGCGCGATCGTTCGATACCAAATATGACACGAAAAGTAAATTGCGATAGTTTGGAATACAGTTGAATGAAAAACTAGCATCAATGGCACTTGTACCCCCGTTTTGATGTGAAATATGCTAAGATATAATTATTAATGGAATTAAGTAATTAGTTACACGATACCTTATGTCACCTTATAATCATAACACTATATATTCACATATAACATTCTTCACATCTAACATTTAACATTTCTCACTCTACACCCGGGGCGCGAGTGGCCGGCCATCATAGAGGTACAGGGTACCCCTCATGTTGAGCTGCTTGTTAATGATGGGGTCCCTGTCCCAGATGTGTAAACAGCTTCCACCACTTTCAGCCTAAGCGCATCACTACATCTGGCTATAACTGTAGTGTCCTCCTCTAGTATTTTCCTCGTTAACTTCATGTTGTGGTTATATATATATATATATATATATATATATATATATATAAATCTACTTGTAGTATATTAGACAACTAACCAAAAAAAATCAAAAGTGAAGCGATTTTAATATTCATTGATCATATTGCAAACCGGTCATACTGCAGCAGCTTTGCTATGTATTTACCGAAAACATCTGGAGCTGTATCACTTTTTTACTAAATTAATGCATTAATTGACTTAAAAATCCTGAAATGAAGTGATTTTGAGTACTCAATGATTATTTTGAAAATGCAGTCCCAAAGGTGGGGGTTCACACAACTGCAAAGTCATGCACCAGTTGGATCGTGCTTGAAAATTGGGAATGCCAAACCTTGCAACACCATCAGCTCTGGTTTGAAACACCATGACTGCAAGCCCGGGGAGACATGGGTGGTGTAGTCTGCAAAAAGAACACGGCACCCACCACAGGGTCACCTTCACCGTTGTTACCACTTGGGGGTTTCATACAATGGGGCAAGGACCTGAAGTTTTACATGGGTAACTTTCTACTTCAGAAAATGTAATTAAATCCTTAATTGACAATTTTATTAACAAATTGTACCAAAAAAAACACCGTTATCGACAAAATATGCCATAAATACGCAAACAAATAATAAGAGAATCGACGGAAGCAAAATCAAAAGTACTGCGAAGGCAGTAAAAGCACAAAGGCGCCAATAAATTAGTTATGATTTGACGTAATTGCCAAAGTTCAAGAACAATACAAAAAGAAAATTCGAACTTGAAGAGCTTAGGCTTCTACTTTCTCTGCAACCCATTTGATGTATGCTGTATGACGGGTATCAACTAGCGTATTTTTGCTGTTATCAAATTGTTCTCAAAGAAGAAATGACTGGGAGTTATCATAAATGACGGTAGTGAAGTTGGTCTCAAGGAATATAAAGGTTGCCAGACAACTGTTTTCAAGGAAAACTGCTGCTTATCGGTATATTGCATAAAGTTTTCAGCTTTATTTTAAGACATGGAAACAAAGCAATACAACAAAACCATGAATTCAATCTCCCACTGAAGCTGAAGGAGAAAAGCATATCTCTCAGTTTCCATCTACCATTTCTGGGGGTGGCAGTCACCCCCACAGGACGCCTGCAGCGGTGGCGCTTCTGAAATTCTTCAGCCTGCTACCCGCTACTTTTAGGTTATAGAAACAACTGTCATCACTTCGCTACCGTTTTGAGTCCGCAAGTTGCGGAGTGACAGCCTTTCCAGCTGTGTGAAATTGCCACTTGTTCAGGGAATCAGCCGGGGCTTGAGCCCGGGTCGGCCGCGTGAAGAGCAGACTGGCTACCTACTACACCACCGCATCCCCGTCTGCACTGTAGGAAATACGAGTATAGGGCTGTGTTTCCGTGAGAGGCAGCGGACCCGCTGGCGATTCAATCAGGCAGCTGTTTAGCTATCGACAGTCACACGTGCTCCCAGAGAATTAACGGCTGATATAACTGCAGCAAGGCAGCCGCAACATAACCCTAACCATAGCACACCAGCCCCTGCGACATAACCCTAACCATAGCACACCACCCCCTGCGACGTAACCATAGGCATAGCACACCACCCCCTGCGACGTAACCATAACCATAACATCGGTTTCTGACATACCACCCCCTACGACATATCCACGCGCGGATGACTGTGCAGTGTGCATGTACTGCAATATTCTGCTTAAAGGCCACAAACGTTCCGGGAATTTACAGCGAACAATAGAAGAATGACCAGTACACTAAGCCACGATAACAATAGGCTCGTGTATCTTAGTCTCAGAGCATCGGTGCAGCCGTGGGGGGCAGAGCTGCATGACCAGATATTCCATATGTTATCCGAGTATAGCGCCCACCCCGACTCAAATCCCGCCGGTGGAGAGGAAACTCTCCTCTTCTGAAGATCCGTCCAACAGCTGACTACTTCTGAGCCAGATTCCTTGTCTCGGGATAAGGGTGGTCTTTAGTGACGTCATCTGACCGTTTTTTAAGGGGAATATGGCACATTGGTGCGGTGTGACGTCAAACCTGCGTGCCATCTGTTAAAGTTTCGTGCCTCGATAAACCTGGTAATTCAGGCCATACATGGATACAAGCTCAAACGAAGGCTTTTTACCTGAAAAAGGCCGATGCTGGGACCCAAAAGAACTGAGATGAATTTCTGTTGTCTCTTCTTGATATATCAAAACATATATCACGGTTGAAACTACCAACTAAAGCAAGTTACATGCATTGATGTATAATTAGAGACGGTCCGAATTCAGTTTTGTTTTTAAATCCGGCCGGCCTGACCCAGATTTTCCGGAATTAAACTTTAAACCCATTTGGCCGGATCTTGGGCTTTTCGTCCATAGGTGATATTTGCCCTCAGTGGGGGGGGGTTAAAGTAAACAAGAAGAGTAGCGTTAATCCATGTTTTTTTCCTTTGAGAGTGGTTTTGGGTATTACACAGTGGCGGTGCACGACAGCCTGAACAGACAGCCTGGGCACGACTGGCTACGTCGCCCAGGCTTTTTACCTGATGCATCAGGTCCCCTATAGGGGACAGGGGCGGATCCGGCAGGTCGCCTGGAGAGCGGGGCAGACTCAGGTCGATGAGCAAAAAAACACATTTGCCGGTAGGTGGTGGAAACAGTTATGCAAACGGTGTGAAACTGTATGTAGGTACAAAGCAAGAATCAAGAAAGATAGGAAGGTAAGCAAGTGAGTCGGAAAGGACAGGCACTGACGAGAGCTTTCCATGTGAAGGACGGCTTCGGCACTTTATTTTTTATGAGGTACAATTTCTCCGGGTAATATCGATTCGGGAACGGTGTTTTTTAGAATTTCATCCACCATATGTGTTGCCATGACTCATGTCCTTCATACAAGTTTCTCAAATCAAATATATTGCTAGTAATTACCCAACAACTGTCCCGCACTCGAGAAGGCCACAAATCTGCGAATACAAAAATGTCAATAAACGAACGAGCTGTCGTCAAGGTCATAATGTTTGGCAGAGAAAAGAGCCACTTCGGCCAGGGTAAAAGAGGACCTAGTTATGCCTTATTTTCTGTTTTAACGAGTCAGTACTTGCGTCCGAATGAATGAGGTTTGAGAGATGTCAATCAAAAAGCACACGTTAGGTTCGCCACGGGCTCAGGCAAATTCAGCTGATTCGCGAAATGCCTCACCTCGCATTTGTTGACGCTATGAGCTGCTGCACGTGGACTGTCAGAGATGCAAGTCATCGGCTCCTTGACCAAGTAGTCCGAAAAAGGAATATTCTCTGTAACTTAAACATCGACTCTGATTAGATTTATTCCACAGAAAAAACATACCTACTTCTACATTTAAAAGTGGCTAGGCAGTGCCTAATGTGCCTCTATGGAAGCACCGCCACGTATTAAAAGTGAACAATACATGAATACTATTCAGTTAAGAACACTTATTACACTGACTTTGCGGCCCAGTCCACCATAATTTGGGCAGAACTCGATGTTCTGAAGTGTGTATCAGTCTCGAAATAAGCGTTAAGCAGAAGCTGCCGTGCTATGCTCTCTATGCTGAAAGATTAATTTCTGAATAAGGGTTCTTTACATCAGCCACAATGCAGATAATGTTTGGATATTTGATGCGTAAAACAAATTCTAAGATGATACTACAAAAAATGAAGTTTTCAGGAGCGGAGCTTCGGATTTTATATTTGGTGCTTTGGCACACTTAAAGGGAGAGGTACAGCTGGGCTTCCTCGCATAATATGATATGTGACCTGGAGGCCTATGTTCTCCGGCCACTGCAATCCAAACAAAAAAATGGGTTAATATGGTCGACCTATGCTTTATAACCTTGAATCTGATCTCGCAACGGTACTCAAAAGCTTTAAAATAGAGAACAATGTTCCATCCTTCTTTTAACATCATATTGTGCGTGTTTTTATTCATGATGCCGTCAAAAAATAATATCCGTAAAAACAAACACAATCCGTAAAATCTGGTCGCATTCCAGCTAGAATCCGACTGGATTTTGGATTCCGATAAAATGAGAATCCGGTCGGAATTGAAGTCCGGTGCACCTCTATTTAAAATCGCCAGTACCAGACATGTTCAGCCCGGGGGCTTTAAAGAGGCCCAAACAAGACAAAATTGCTCACGCATCACATGCAACATACTTTAAGCAAGGCGTAACTTTCCCACAATTTTCTCATACAACGTGACCACCCGGGAGATTAAAAAATCGAAAAATATGAGCTCCTTAATCTATAGACAGACCCTGACCACGGAGCTTCCCGACTACTGATGTTCCGCGAGCTTAAAATTAATCTGCATCGGTGCCTGCCTGCAAACTACAGCTCATTTTGCCTGTATGGGCAAAGATGTTACCGATCACTCAAAATCAGACATAACAAACAACAAAAAAACAAGTGATACCATTTTCTGGCCAATTCTTAAGCAAGATGACTATCAACCTGCAATACAAGTTTCAACTTTTTCATCCCACCAAACACCTCAACATTAGCATTGCAAAACACATATTTACTATCGCTACCTATGCTTCACGGATGTATTAGTATTCAAAACGTCCAGCGCGGAGCGTACTCTTCCAAACACTAAAGCGGCTAAAAATCACCGTTGCAGGCAATTAAGAAGCGTAATGACGGGCTTCTTTTGGCCGCTGGGAGGCATTGCCAGGTCATTTGCAAACAGTGCACATTAACTGCAGAGTAAGTAGCGGGCAGCACGCCGTGCCGTTATCAACGTGTTAATGAACTGCCCGACAGCCTTTGGACGCGCTCGGTAACAGTGTGCGGCCCGCAGGCGGACGCCTGAGGGGTGCACAGTGGGGCGACGAACAGAAACGGCAAACAAAACCACCGACAACATGACTGTGCAAAACTTCGACATAACCGGTTACAGTTGAACACTTCGAGAGTCCGTGGCCGAATTGACCTCTGGGTCCGCCCATGCGATGAATTACCCAATAATTCGGCGCCCTCGCCTACCCACCACACTTCCAGAACTGGAGAGACCCTTGCCACTGGAAGATCAGATGCAACACTGGTTCTAAGTGGGATGTCGGACGTATTTGCTGGACTGTTGTATGTGGGGTGTCGGACGTATTTGCTGGACTGTTGTATGTGGGGTGTCGGACGTATTTGCTGGACTGTTGTATGTGGGGTGTCGGACGTATTTGCTGGACTGTTGTATGTGGGGTGTCGGACGTATTTGCTGGACTGTTGTATGTGGGGTGTCGGACGTATTTGCTGGACTGTTGTATGTGGGATGTCGGACGTATATGCTGGACTGCTGTATGTGGGATTTCAGACGTATATATAGGACTGTTGCAAGTGGGATGTGGGACGTGTATGCTGAAAAGACTGCCATCCTCTGTACTGTGCTTGCAAAAATATATCTGGTAAAGCCATGACCAGATCTAGGTCAAGCTTTCCGGAAAAAACTGTGCGTAGGTATACAACGCAGCATAGGAAAATTGTGCATTTTTCCAAAGAAAATGGACAAACATGCCCACCGACAGGTAAAATTTGACTGTTTTGGAAGAGCAATGGTCAGATTGTCCCCCCCTAATCCCTCCCTCGGTCAAGGCATCAGGTTACATGAATAAATGAATGCCTATGAATGCCTGGCCCCAGGGGTGTGGATATTGAAGGGTGTCCGGGCACCGCCAATGAAACGTCAAAGTCGTGTTAAAATTACAGATGCACGGGATTCGGCTTCCTAAAACCCAGCCCGAGCTAAATTTGCCGGAATTACACTAGAGATTCGACCGAATTTTCATTTATATTTTTATCGTGTTCATTTTCTGTGTATTTCAGTTGATTGCCATCAGAGATAAAACTCCAGGGCTTACCATGGATAGGAACATAAATCATCAGTCACACATTGATGTAATGTCTAAGAAGTGTATCGTAATTCTTATAGCACTTAGCCATGCACGTCACGCGATCTCTCGCGACGCCGTCAAGGTAATTGTAGAATCACTTGTTTTGTCTATTGTTTGGTACTGTATGTCCATTTACGGCTCTTGTGGAGAGGTGCAATTGCGCCGTGTCCAGAAAATATTAAACCTTGCTGCACGAGTTGTGACTGGTCGGAGGCGATATGACCAACCATATATCTGATGCAATTTCGGAGCTTGGCTGGTTTACTGCCAAGCAGCTGGCTTGTTACTCGACTGTGCGTGCTGTTGAACGGATTGTGGTGATTGGACATCCGGGAATATGTGTGGCAGACTTTTGGCAGGAGGGCCAGCCAGTTACAACAGTATGACACTCGCGGCGCCGCATTGTGGACCCTCCCTTTGATACGCATGGAGTCCGGCCGCCGGCGTCTGTCCTATCGTGGAGTGGCAGCACTGAACAAGAGTGGACTTCAGCCGGGTAATCTACATTTTAAGACCAGTGTTAGGAATTTTATAAAATCTCCGACATGGTTGGGCTGATATGATGTGTGTTTTGGTGCTGCGTGATGCGCGAGTGCATAGGTGATGATTGTATGTCTTTTACGTCATATTTTATTGTTTTATCATATAGACGTGAACAAGTGAAAAGCCCTCCTGAGCGGACCTGGTTTGAATACATCTGAATCTGAATCTGGATCCACTTACAAGCGACTTCAACTTACTGGAATTCTTCACAAGGCAAGGCGTATTAGCCTGTTTATAAGTGTTTAAAACATACCAAAACGACGAAACATAGCTTACAACGTGGGTATTGAAAGTGCTGTGTGATTTGTCAGACCGGGACCGATCTAAAGATGCATTCATTATCCTGGGATCCGACATAGCAACCTGTCGTTTACTGTATTCACGCGACCGCGACGCTCCGCAAAAAGGTGTGTGCGAGGTCGTCGAGCCGGCACGTGAAGAGGAAAGTAGCGAAACAGTGCCTCCGAGTCAATTTTACAAACATATACTTTTTAGAGAGAGGGAGAGAGAGAGGGAGGGAGAGAGGGAGAGAGAGAGAGAGAGAGAGAGAGAGAGAAAGAGAGTAGATCGTGCAGAATTCTTCGAGATGACATATATGTAGCGCCGACATTTCGCAAGAGGGCATCATAGGACAATGAGTTGCACCATCTATTTGTGTGATAGTTTAGTCAAATGAGAACCTTGTGCTGCATTCGATCCACTGGCACAGAGTGAGATTTGGCCGCACTTGCCCACATCACACAGCAGTACTCCAGATTTGACCTAATGTCGAATCTGCACAGTACCCATACCTAGTACAGTACGCCGAAAGAAGGGATTTTGCATCAAATCTAGCAGCAGTTTTGAGGCGTTTTGAAATGAACGTATCAGGAGACAAAGTGCCCTGTTGGCTTCACCCACAATATTTGAAGTATGGGCCGAGAAAGACAGCTTACTACCCAGAATTACGCCCAAGTCACGGCTTTCATTCGCGGACTTTAAGCAAAGTGGTCCCAGTATAATATTCCGTTTGGACAGGGGCGCGCTTGAGGGTCATCGTGAACGAGTGCCATTTGAGTGGATTCAGTTTGAGGCCCCTTCTAACGGACCAGGACTGCAAGCGATCGGGATCACCCTGCAACCGCAGCCCGTGTTATGGAGCAGTGGTTTTGCCACAGAGTTTGACATCGTCTGCAAACATTAAGGATTTCGATCCAATCTCACGCGGGAGGTCTTTTATGAAGAGAGAAAGTGGGAGGGAGCCACTAAAGGTTCTTTCAGCACGCCGCAAGTGAGAGGTATCCAATCCGACGTTGTACCACCCACAATAACCCACTGGCGCCTATTGGAGATAGAGAAGAACCAGTTTAGATATGAATCTTGTACGTGATATGCATTTTTACTAGTGAATTATGAGCTTATGATTAACACTTTGGAATGCTGCCGAATAATGTGTGTATAAAGCGTCAGTGTGGTATCCCTACGATAGGGTGTCCCATGCTGACAAAAGGTAATTTGCGAGGTTACTTAAGGTGACCGGTGGGGGATGAAGCCGTGTTGCTGAGGACATGCTGACAAAGCTGGTCATACAGGGTGTTTCAGAAAGAAAGTAATAAAATCCTTCAAATCCGTCCACAAAACGCTCATTTTAATGGTAAATTTTAGGACATTTTTCTATAAACATGTTCCATTTGAATCAAATATTTTCCCCCGTCTTAAATGTGCTCGGAAAATGATGCAAGAAACATGGCATATGCCTTGTTATATTTGAGAACACGGAGCTGGCAGCACTCTAAAAAGGCTTTAGCAGGCGAAGAAGGCAGGTGAGCATGCACATCAAAGGCACAAGTTTCAGTAATATTACAAGTTTAAAGCTTTTGGCTCAAGCTCCATATGGCTCATTGGCTTACCTTCCATATGAATGACTGAATGCAGCGGACACAGCGCAAAAGATGTCACTGTTCACCACAGAACAAGGGACATGCACCAATTGGGAATTGCTTGCTTGGATCCGAGCTTTCCTAAGCTTGAGAGGTGTTTTTTAAGAATTTATTTCCAGAGGCAATGCACGTGTGGACTGTGATGCACCACAGTGACGATGTAAAGTTTGCAGTGTCATTGGCGTGATACTTGTCACGTGATACGCACGTGATTTCTACTAAAATTTTTGATGAAGGCAAAATAGACAGTATTTTCTACTCATTTTAAGACTACTTTGAACTAGCAAAATTATAAAAACAGCTATCAAAATACGAATAATCGTAAATGTCCCAAAATTTGCTTTCGATTGATATGTAAATCATTCCACAACAACCTATTTATAGCCGCATTATGACCAACTAAAAAATATCATTCTTTATGAAACACCCTGTAGATGAAGCGTTCCAAAATATTTGCGAAAAGCGGAAAAAGAAAAACAGACTGATAATTTCACAGAACTATTGAGCCGCCTTTTTTGTAGATAGGGATGAGGTTGGCCAGTTTCCCTTCAGCTGGAACCTGACCAGCAGTAACATACTTGTTGCGATTTCTTTCAGTAGAATTGGCACCACCAATTCATCCGCACATTCCACAATCATTCTCGCGCTGACATTATCGGTGTCAGAAGCCTTGTCGAGGTTTATGATTTCAGCGAACTCCGCACTGTTTCCTCGGTCACACCGAAACGTAAATTTACGTGCAAAGACATGGTTCAAGAGTGATGCCTGTTTTCTGTCGTCTGAAGTTAGCGTGTTGTTTGCCTTGCACAAAACTATTGAAATGGTTGACTTTTTACCGACACTTTTCAGGAATTACCAATACCGTTTGGGGTTAGTTTTGAACTCGTCGACTAATTTTCAGAGGTATAGGGAGTACTTATTGTTAATGAGACATATGAGCGTACTCCGTTTGTTGGCAAAGTCGGATTCCAGAAGAACAACAGGCTCGACCGGATAATTTGCCCAGAACTGAAAGCCAGTGCACCTCTTAGTACAATATCCTTATCAATTTCACGTTTCTCATTTTAAGAGTTTAATTTGTTTGATACAGTTTAACAAGCATGTGGGAGAGTGAAACAAACACTTTATAATTTTACTATCCGTATCAGCATTGTGGTTATTTGGCATGTTTTCAAATTCTGGCACCCCCACACTTGTTAAAAATCCCCACCTCTGCCAGGCATGGTCGGAGTTCAGCTCTCAATCTGATTTAAACCCATCTTGGCGAAAAGCCAGTGGGTTTAATAGTGGGGAAAACCGCTGGCTTTTCGCCAAGCTGGGTTTAATTCTGATTGAGATTCTGATTAATTCCGACCATGCCTGACGGGGATGACGAACTTTTTCTAAAGATTGGGGTTGCCCAAATTTGAAACAAGGCGAAACCAAACAACCACAACTTTGACACAGATAGTTTAATATCAAGTGTGTTTTAGTCCTCCCACATGTTTATAGAACTCCATGAAAAACTTAAAAGCTCTTAAAATAAGAACCGTGAAATTGTTAAGGATATTTTACTAGAGGTGCAACGGATTTCAGTTCCGGCCGGACTATCCGGTCGGACTTGTCGTTTTTCTGGAATTCGAAATTCAGCCCGATTTTAGCTTTCATTTTTTCTACATTTTATTTTTTGCATAAATTATTTTAAGCCATGCCATGAATAAAAACGTGCACAATATGATGTTGAAAGACAGTTCTAGCTGTGCACCTCATATTACAGATTCCAACAATTGCCTAAAAATGCGTATTCGTGTCAGAAAGAAAAATATCATGCAGATTCGTCGCCTTTTTCGCAATTAATGGGCGACTTCTAGTAAATTCAGCCGGGAGCTCGATCAAGGCCGACGGCTATTGGGTTGAATTTGGCTGTTGGGAGAGGGGGGCAACAGGGTCCAAAATCAGGAACAAAACATAGTGTCCTTGAAAAAAAATTATAAAGCCGGAGGGTTGGGGGTGGAAACGCCTTTAACCCTCGCCCCACCGGGGGGGCCATCGATGGCCCCCTAAGGTTTTTCCGAGATAGCAGAAAAACGACGAGGCGCAGCACCGCGGTTGAGGGCTCTACCTCTCACTGCATCATTTTCCCATCATCCCTGAAATTTTTTACCCCGGGTCACCCAAGGTCAGGTCACCAGACGAGGTCAACCAAGGTCACCTCACTTCACCTTTAGAGCTCTGTAAGAGCTACATTTCAAAGTCGATCGATTTGAAACTTCCTACACTTCATGACCCCTCCAGGGTCTACAAGGTGTATATCCGGGATTTTTCGATTTCGTGCCCTGAGGTCAGGTCACGAGGCGACCTCTCCCATTGGAAAAGCATGGGGAAAAGCTATTTCATGATATAAAAGCCACAAAAATGATTGCAAATACTCAGACTGCTCAGAACAACGTTTTTGGACACCCTTTCACGGATCCCAGGGGTCATATTTGCCCTTTGACTTTTCCAAGGTCATCCAAGGTCACCAGAGGTCAAAAACAGTATTTTGACAACAACTTTTGACCTAATTGAGCTAGAGCGGTGAAACAAACACCATCGTGTTTGTCTTGTCACTGGCTTTCATTTGATATACGGCAAGGTCACTTTTTGACCTTTCGTGACCTCAGGTCATATTAGGTCACGAGGTGACCTCTGGCGGTCAAACCACTGGCGGGAGGTCTTTACGTTCCACATAGCGGAAAAAGTACTGGCAATTTGCTATCAAATGTAATTTACCAGGCCTCAATAGCTCTAATGACATAAGAGTTATCCCTAGTTTGCTTAATCATTGCATATTTGAGTGAAAATAGCCGATCTTGACCTAATTTGACCTCTGGAGGTCAAACCATTGACCTGAGCACTAAAACATGCGAAGTAATTTCTTACTGAATTCACGCGAGCTTTCTATTGCACTTTGCAGATTTGCGCTAACGCCCATATTTTCGGAGTTAGAGGGGGGCCATCGATGCCCCCCCGGTGGGGCGAAGGTGGCGCCGGACCCCCGGTGGGGCGCGGGTTAAGGCCCCTGGTACGCCCCTGGGTCAGGATTTGGCGTTTTCTGCGCAAATTCAACTGAATACCACTGGTGCGGATCATCCTCAGTGACGTCATTACTTTAGCCAAAGCACGTGCGTCCGACAATCCACACGCTCACAGACGGTGCCGGCAAATACCAGGATTTCCCCACGCAAATCCGACTTGTCAGCAAAATACGAAACATAGAGAGGTAAGGTTCTTTTAACAAATGGTCACAACGGCCAAAAAAACATCCAGGAAAGCCTACACAATTCGAACAATAGTGATGTAGGAAACCTTTGATTATCAGACGACAATACTAAATTCTCCATTTCACGCCTTCGCTGCTTGTCGGAGCTTGCACTTCCACCCGGCGTCACTAGGTGCGGAGTTTTGGCGGCAACAGCAGCAAAAAACGGTAATAAATGCCACTCTGGTAGCTCAGTTGGTAGAGCGTTGGGCTCCGGCCCGCTGCTCAGAAGCATGGAGTGGCAGTGCATGTGCAGGGTTGGGATCGGTTCCCCTGCCACGCTACAGCATTCAATATTTACCCGACGAATGTTGACTGCCAGCTGACTGGTGAGCATTTGCGGTCCCAGCCCGTAGGTTTGGGGGGTCAAGCCAAAGTCGATATGCAAAAAAAGCTTCGCGGTGAGAGTGTGACACAATTTGTCTAGACAGTAGGTTTTGCAGGTAAGCCCATGAGTCGAAATGAAGAAAAAAACTCACGCGGTGAAAAATGTGGCCAAAGCATGCTTGTTTTTGTTATACAAGGCCCACTATTTACGCCGAAGTTAACTGGTTCTGCTTGAAATTGAAAGTTGAAGCAATAAAACCTTCTTTATAAACTAAAAAGGAGTCTGGGCAAAATGGAGGTCGACAGCTTTGGTGGCGCAAGAACAGAGTTTCGCCCCGAGCCTTTCCGTTTGGGGAGGGCAAATACCTTTTTGCCCCCCCTAGATCCGCCACTGCTGGTGAGAGGGTAATCTGAGCGGGGCGGTCATTCCTGTGCTTTGTGGGACGTTAAACTTTGGTCTCTAAATTAATCTTTCATTGTGGGATTTGTTCGTTCGGGTGGTGGGGTCGGAGCTTCCGAGACGAGTCCCTTGATGACTTTAGTGAGACTCCGACTCCAAAAACCGAATTGGGAACAGGGGCAGACGCAGGAGCGACGTTGGGGAGCCAACTCAGAAGAAACCGTAAAAACATGTTTTTTCAGGAAAATCGGCCAAAAATTCGCCTTTCGGGGGGGAGGCAAGACCTATTAGCCCCCATCTTCGTCCACCAGTGACTGGGAACACATTGGACAACATTTATATACAAAATGAACTTGATATATTGTGAAACAATTTTTGGGGATTTCGGCCTATCTAAGTTTCCAATACATCGGATGAAGCACCTTTTACCGCTCAATTTTATTCCATGTGCAGCTGAAACACGTTCAAAATCGAGAGGCAAAATTTCCTGCCATTGGGCTGATACGGGGTCCAAATTTAGGGGCTATGCAACATTACATGATGTTTAATGAAATAACGACCTCCAACAATGAGCCTCTCAGATGCAATAGAACTATGTTCTATCTTCTCGATAACATCGCCGCACAGAACAACGCTCGACACATCGGTCTACAGGCAAGCTGATTGACTGAGTAATTTGGTCCAGCCTGGTAGCCTAGTTTCCTGGCGCCGCATCCAACAAGAATCCTACTTGTCAGTAGGTGGCTTCCTTGTCCAGACTATCGATTTGTTATGATATATGAACGCATAGGTAGATCCAGAGGGGAAAGGGCACTTGCCCCATCCCCCCAATCGACCCACTGCCCCCAAACAGCACCCCTAAATCAGACGCTAATGGCTGCTGTGCTCACAGAGTCCTAGTCAGACGCTAATGGCTGCTGTGCTCACAGAGTCCTAGGCAGACGCTAATGGCTGCTGTGCTCACAGAGTCCTAGTCAGACGCTAATGGCTGCTGTGCTCACAGAGTCCTAGTCAGACGCTAATGGCTGCTGTGCTCACAGAGTCCTAGTCAGACGCTAATGGCCGCTGTGCTCACAGAGTCCTAGTCAGACGCTAATGGCTGCTGTGCTCACAGAGTCCTAGGCAGACGCTAATGGCTGCTGTGCTCACAGAGTCCTAGTCAGACGCTAATGGCTGCTGTGCTCACAGAGTCCTAGTCAGACGCTAATGGCTGCTGTGCTCACAGAGTCCTAGTCAGACACTAATGGCTGCTGTGCTCACAGAGCCCTAGTCCGACGCTAATGGCTGCTGTGCTCACAGAGTCCTAGTCAGACGCTAATGGCTGCTGTGCTCACAGAGTCCTAGTCAGACACTAATGGCTGCTGTGCTCACAGAGCCCTAGTCAGACGCTAATGGAGTGGAGGCACAGATTTCGGTAAAAAAAATATCAACAGAAAAACTGTTTTGTAAACCTATCCCGCATATTGAGCTCCAACCGTAACATTTTTCCAGTGTGGAATCGTCTGGAGTAGTGGTATCTTATGTGACTGGCACACTATTCATCGTTTCCAGTATTATGATTAATTAGCATGCCATCATTCCATCGTGCATTCATTCCATCATGATTATTTTCAGACCGAATTTTTATCTTCTTCAGCCTGATTAAGACAGTAAAGTTGATGTCGGTTCGACCGATGCAATTATTCCTCAGCCACCCGTGGAAAAAGGAGAAGCAGAAACTGATGCCGACTCTGATATAAGTAATGTAGAGGTTATAAGTAATGTAGAGGTTATAGGTGATGTAGAGGTTATAGGTGATGTAGAGGTTATAAGTAATGTAGAGGTTATAAGTAATGTAGAGGTTATAAGTAATGTAGAGGTTATAAGTAATGTAGAGGTTATAAGTAATGTAGAGGTTATAGGTGATGTAGAGGTTATAAGTAATGTAGAGGTTATAAGTAATGTAGAGGTTATAAGTAATGTAGAGGTTATAGGTGATGTAGAGGTTATAGGTGATGTAGAGGTTATAAGTAATGTAGAGGTTATAAGTAATGTAGAGGTTATAAGTAATGTAGAGGTTATAAGTAATGTAGAGGTTATAGGTGATGTGGGGCATCTACCCAGCAGAATCTTGGGCACTCCGAAAGAGCTGGTGCTGAGGGATCACTCCCTGACCTCTCCGATGGTGACCACGCTCAACCGCCTTCAACGTTACAGGGATCAGGTTACAGCGCTTGTTCAGCTCCGAAAACAGAGCAACACAGCAAAAAGGAACAGTCATTCCCCGAACACGGACTTCAGGCACGTAACACATCGGAAAAAGCGTGCCCAGAAGGGCATGAGTTCACCCCACCTGGAGTTTTTCAAAGAACGTTTGGAAACTACTTTGAACGTTTTATCTAGTGACAAGGTAAAACTGCCAGTGGATTAAAGTGAAGTACGAACAGGTCAAAAACAGGTCGATTACTCCCAGGCTACTTATGATACAATCACATGCACATAACGTGACTCTCTGGATATATATGCCCCTCTTTACAGTCGAATACTTTTCTGGCATCACGGTCAGGCTTTCTGGAAAACCCTGCTGAATGACTCATTGCGAGCAAATACCTTTGAAGTGTCGCTCGGTGCATTGCTTTGTTGCAGACAACAGAGATCACTGACGGTCCATATAATACCACACGATCACACCGCTGTTCCAAATCATGAAGAATTCATTTCATTTATTTCATTTATTCATCATATTGCCCACGGAACAAGGCCCATTTACAGGCAAAGTCACATAAAAATCGGATGTCAAAATGGGCTAAGGAAGAGAAAAAGGCTAAGGAAGAATAATTATAAAATGCTGAACATGCCGTACAAGGTCAGCATTGACGAGCACATGGTTCCGTACTATGGCAAGCATGGAACTGAGAAGTTCATAAGGGGCAAGCCTGTCTGATACGGATTCAAGGTTTAGTGTCTCAGCACGTCAGACGGATATCTGATGCATGCTGAGGCTTACTGCGACCGAGCCACTCAGCTCTCAGACACTGGCCTGGGCCAGGGTGCTGACGGCCTTCTTGGGTTAGCAGATGCAGCCAGCTTGAACCCTGATACCACAGTTTTCTTTGGCAATTTTCTTGCTGGGTTTCCCCAGATGGAATAATTTTTTCAGAAAGGTCCGGAAGGTACCGGTTCCACCAAGAATAACCGTGCCGAGAATGTCTCACCCTCTTCATCTGCAGGTTTCCAGCTGTACCGTGAGTAATACAGACGACGTATTGCACTTGTTCAGGTGGGCTGGCAGAGTTTCGAGTTGGCTCGCTTTGTCTGAGTTGAAATAAATCCAGGTTGGTCGTTCCAGTTAGAACGTGGAATGGTACTCGAAGTCTAAAAAAGTACACCGCGCATCATTTCACATCAAACTTCAATGTAGCGTACAATATGCCGCTGTTGCACTGGGATAATTGTGTCTTGGTACAAATGAGTATGATATCCTTGCATATTTTGTTATGCTCTATCACACACATGAATGAAAGAGAAGCAAAAAGTGGTGCGTTGCTTTAGCGTATAAGAAAGATATGAGCTATATGTATTTGAAGTAAAAAGACTTTATGATTCCATGGAAATAATACTACGAACATGCATTTCATCTAGTAATTACACAATGCTGCAATCATCTGCGCTCAGGACTGGCAATTGACTTTTGGGGCTTACCGACGCGTCAACTGCGAAGGCTATAGGACGCGGCCAACTCTCCCTGGCGAAAGGGTCTCAGGAGCCAGATTGCTTCTTGTTCAGGAAATCTGCCAGGCCTTGAACCCGGGTCGGCTGCGTGGCAGCCAGCTGTGCTGACCACTCCACTACCGCGCCCCCATGACCTACACGTTTCAACGAGATTGTAAATCACATCGAGGAGAGAGCAGACTTCTAGATTACTTGTTGTTCTTCGAAAAATGCTACCGGATCTTCCAAAATTTACGATAAAAGTATTTCCGAGGAGACAACATGAATATTTCAGGTCTTTGTCAACCAGCTTGTCTTTGCTTGTCTCAGCCTATATTTGTCAACCAGCAACTAGCTTACAACCAGCTTGTCACAATCAACCAGCTTGCAGCCCCGGTAGCTCAGTTGGTAGAGCGTTGGGCTCCGGCCCGCTGCTCAGAAGCATGCAGTGGCAGTGCATGTCCAGGCTTGGGATCGGTTCCCCTGAGACGCTCCGGCGCTCAATAGTTTACCCCACGTACAGGTCGACTGGCAACTGACTGGTGAGAGGGTGACCTGAGCGGGGCGGCCGTCCCTATGCTTTGTGGGACGTTAAACTTTGGCTTCTAAATCAACCCTTCATTGTGGGAGTTGCTCGTTCGGGTGGTGGGGTCGGGGTCTCTGTGAGAAGTCCCTTGATGACTTTAGTGAGGCTCCGATTCCAAAAACCGAACTGAGAACAACTTGGAGAAAATGTATAATAAATAATAATAAGATTTATACTCTTTCGCAGAAATTTTGACCCCGTATGTGCCCATTGGCAGGAAATCCTGCGACTATGAAAAGCAAAATTATTATAAATGTTTTATTCAAAAGTTTGCATGAGTTCCTTTCAGTGATAAAATTAAGGTGCAAAGATATCACAAACGTCGCACTGCAGGGGAATTATGCACGATAATGGGTTAATTTAATGCCAGGCCAGCTGCCAAAGGTCACAGGGCGGCACCATGGTCACCAGGATGCGAGGCCTGATGCGAGGCATATCAGGGACCACGTTACACTTATTCAAACAGATCCCAGCATTTAGCCCGGGCTGTGTGCCAGGAAACAAGCTGCATCGCCGTTGAATCACGCAGCCCCATCGCGGTGATTATACTTTGCATAAAGGAAAGATGCATGTGACACGAATGCATTACATTGTCCGTTTCGCCCCGTTCTAGTGTGCGCTTTGCCCCAGGGATGGGCCAGAACGGACAAAGAGCATAGCTCTGGATTTTCTAATGTCATTTGTTCCTGAATACGACTTCCCATACCATGCTCTCACGTGAGATAAGTAATTGATCAGGCAGCATGAATAACGTAGAGATCTAATTGTTTCAACCGCAAATGAGCTTACTGCACTCATAGAACACTTAAGCGGCCCATTTTGCGGGGTCTCACATAGCGGACGGTAAGCTCCAGCGAGCAGCCTATTCCTACCTCGCCAGGCACCACGGTCAGTTTGGAAGGCGCTGGAAATGAGTCCAGGAGACGCAGTGCCTCCGATTCCAGACCGCTCCGTTGCGTAATGGATTCAGGCTCAGGTTCCGGATCCCGGATTATCTGGGATTGAATGGGGAAATTCGGGTACATTGCAGGTGTTGTCTGAACTTCTCGGCCGTGACTTGCTCTACTAGGGGAAACTCGGGCACAGTGCAGGTTTTATCTGAACTTCTCAGCCGTGACCCGCTCTTCTCGGGGAAACCCGGGTACATTGCAGGTGTTGTCTGAACTTCTCGGCCGTGACTTGCTCTACTAGGGGAAACTCGGGCACAGTGCAGGTTTTATCTGAACTTCTCAGCCGTGACCCGCTCTTCTCGGGGAAACCCGGGTACATTGCAGGTGTTGTCTGAACTTCTCGGCCGTGACTTGCTCTACTAGGGGAAACTCGGGCACAGTGCAGGTTTTATCTGAACTTCTCAGCCGTGACCCGCTCTTCTCGGGGAAACCCGGTACATTGCAGGTGTTGTCTGAACTTCTCGGCCGTGACTTGCTCTACTAGGGGAAACTCGGGCACAGTGCAGGTTTTATCTGAACTTCTCAGCCGTGACCCGCTCTTCTCGGGGAAACCCGGGTACATTGCAGGTGTTGTCTGAACTTCTCGGCCGTGACTTGCTCTACTAGGGGAAAACCCGGGTACAGTGCAGGTTTTATCTGAACTTCTCGGCCGTGACTTGCTCTACTAGGGGAAACTCGGGTACAGTGCAGGTTTTATCTGAACTTCTCGGCCGTGACTTGCTCTACTAGGAGAAACTCTGGTACAGTGCAGGTTTTATCTGAACTTCTC
This sequence comes from Lepas anatifera, assembly GCA_034440635.1. Lineage (NCBI taxonomy): Eukaryota > Metazoa > Arthropoda > Thecostraca > Lepadidae > Lepas > Lepas anatifera. Next base: position 6,871 of record JAOTON010001527.1, on the reverse strand, counting down.
GGCCGTGACTTGCTCTACTAGGGGAAACTCGGGTACAGTGCAGGTGTAGTCTGAACTTCTCGGTCGTGACCTCCTCTACTAGGGGAACCTCGGGCACAGTGCAGGTTTTATCTCAACTCCTCGGCTCTACCACAAACCACACATCGTGTAGGATGCGTATCCCACAGGATGCCGGGTTCGCTGCAGACGGCCTGGAGGAAAACAACACGCAAGTACAATCCCAACAAACACTGAGCAGGCGATTGTTGTCAAAGCGGCAGGCCTTCCAGCAGCCTCGCTCCATCAGACGATCTCTGCCTCAAAAGGGAGACTCTTCATCTTCAGCAGCCTCGCTCTGTCAGACGATCTCTGTCTCAAAAGGGTGACCCTCCAAGAGCCCCACTCCTTCAGACGATCTCTGTTTCAAAAGGGAGACCCTCCAGCAGCCTCGTTCCATCAGACGCTCTCTGTCTCAAAAGGGAGACCCTCCAGCAGCCTCGTTCCATCAGACGCTCTCTGTCTCAAAAGGGAGACACTCCAGCAGACTCGCTCTATCAGACGATCTCTGTCTCAAAAGGGAGACCCTCCAGCAGCCTCGCTGCGTCAGACAATCTCTGTCTCAAAAGGGAGACTCTTCAGTGGTCTCATTCCATCAGACAATCTTCCTTTTCCCTCCCAACGGGGTGAGAGTTGGTGACGCCGTGCGACCTAGACAGTTGGTGCGTCGTTAAATCCCAACAATTATCATTACAATTCCTAGTTCCCAAAGATTTTCCCACATCCGTGCCAAAAATTCCACTTCCAAAACTTCCAAAAATTCCAAACATTGAACAAAGGGAATGCCAGACATGTTTTCAAGCAATAAGCTTCTAAACGGGATTATACCTTCATCACGCTAGCGCCCTAACAGGATAGAACGGCACACCAGCTTACCGTGGCGCTGCTGAATAGATCCCAACGAGGTGCTCTGCATAAAAATGCACCACAAGCAGCACGCGGGGATTCAGACCTGTCATTTTAGACAACATGCGGCACGCCACATGGCTCCCACAGAAACACATATCCTGTTAGAATGTCACTGACACGGCAACATGGTGGACTGCTGTTTGCAGCTTATCAACATGTATGCAACAGCGAACCTTATTGAGGCCTGCTCTCAGCTTGTTGCTAACTCCGCTGTGTGTGTGTGTTTTACCAGTTGTTCCCGAGGGCGCCGTGCTCCGGATCTTGTTTGACGAATACCGTAAAACACACAAACATGACAGTCCCCGGGCCAGATTTGACAGAATGACCCGATTAAGCCGCTGCTGTCGCCCTGCAGCCTATCCCGTCCTAGTCCACCCCGCTGTCACATCGCGGTAGTAGAGGTCATGCGCCCACTAAATGATAACCATGTGCTGCATTGTCCACCGGAAATGCGCTCTATCGCTGTCTTAACGGCAGTGTAGCCGAGAGTTCGTCAACACGGGGCATATCAGCAAGCAGGGGTGGTAACATCCCAGCTGTGAGTGCATCTCGGTCTTCTATATATCGCACAAGGCATCTGCTCGGTATTACGTCCCTGTCCTGTCCAAGACTGATGTCCCTGCCTCGGCCTGCCTGGGTGAATTATTATATCTAAGCCCAAACGGAAGAAAAAGAAAGAGTCGCGCTGTTCTATGGCCGTTCATAGCTGCACATGTAGATTAGACACTTTTCTCAAAATGTAGATTTCTACAATTATTTTCCAAAAACTATAATCGAGGTTGCCGCTAACCTCCGGAGCACTGGTACCACCGCCCACCAACAAGAGAGTGTGTGTGTGGGTGCGGAGGGGGGGTGAGTGAGAGTGTGTGGAACGCTTTATGTTCTCACTGACAGACAACTTCCACCTTCAAAACTAAACACTCTTCAGTTTTGTAATCTTTGTTATGTTCAGCACCTATTAGGCAGACACTTTTAACACTTTTCCCAATAGGTCTGAAACAGAGAAGCAGTTCGGGTAAAAAGTGTGCCCATCTCCGTCGCTTTCGATGCCCATTCCTCCATCATCTGTATGGCGGCGACAAATGAAGGCCACACCTGTTATGCCCCCAACCCAAAACCCGGTGCAGACCCGTCACTGGACGTGATGGCCCCAGGGGGCGAGCCAAGGGGGTAGCAGTCGCCCCCCCTGAGGGGCCCGAGGGGCCCCCTGAGGACACGGGCTGCGCGAAGCGCAGCTCGCCCGCACTATGCTCTGTGGCCAAATTTGAAATTTCATACCAGACAGGGCCCTCTTAAGGCCTCTTATGCACTATTTTCTGTAACAAGCAGGGCCCTTTTTACCCATCAGGGCCCTTTTGGCGCTGTCACAGGGGCCCTTTTCGGGGCGCCGCCCCCTGAGCGAAATCCGGCTACACCCCTGGATGGCCCCGCCCCGTGCGGGCGATATCAACTGACTGCTTGGTCAAGCCATTCACATACCTGGTTCGCTGCTAAATACTCTGATGCAGCCATTGTTCTTCAGGTCGACTGATGTTGACAGACGTAGAGTTGAGCTGAACATGCTGTGAGTATATCACGGAGTATCAACAGATTATCAATCAAATCTAATCATTCAATGGATTTGATTGAATTGGATTGGCCGAGAATTCGGGTAGTTTTGGCATAGTTGGACATTAATTGACCTCCGATTTGTGCAGATTTAGTCGCATATTTCGGACGGGGATGGGACTCGGATTGGTCGCCATAGTGTGCAGCCGGATTGGACGGATTTGTCGGATTTGTATCGTTCCAATTTTATTATATGTACTGCCGAAGCAAGTACATTTGTCGGATTTGTCGGATTGAGCGGATTGGCCGGATACGGCGGATTGGCCGGACAGGGCAGATTTGTCGGATTTTCCGGATAGGGCAGATTGGACGGATAGGACAGATTTGTCGGATTGGCCGGAAGGGACGGATTGGACGGATTTGTCCGGAAGACTTTGGAAGTGAAAGCGGACTGGCCCTGAACTCCTCAGCTATGGCCTGATCTGGGTCACTTGACTGGTCTCAGGAGATTTGACGAGTCTGACACTATGCAGTAAAAGGACTATATAGTCAATACAATAAAATCAACTAGTCATTAAGGATCCAAGTCACAGAAGATGGCTGCTCCTAAACAACAGTATCTGGTCGCACATTCTTGATAAACGTCTTAGGAAAAAACTCAAACACTGTTTTCTTACACTCAGTTTTTAGTTATTCCCAACTTTCCTAAGCAAAAGCGAAGAAAAATTCCGATGCGTCGTGTAGTCCGAACGCCAAGGAGGCTGTCTCGCCAGTGTGGCGCAAACATTGGATAAATGCAGAAACTTTGCCTCGCGAGTGAGAAAACAAGGAGTCTCATGCGGCTGGTAAATGCTCCTCGAACTTTTACTGGGGACTAGAGAAGGAATAGGACCCTATTCATGTATTATTCACGCTTCCACACTATTGAGGTGGCTTTTAAATTGTTTCGAGATGAGTGAGATGAAGTGATAAAAGCTATGGAAGGAGATGGTAAGGATGAGGAAGGTAGGGATGAAGAGGATGGGATTCTACCCGGATTCTATGACTCCAAAGGCAAAGGGGCGGACACACAGGGGCAATCCAGCCATGGCTCCCCCAAAACCGAAATAGAAAGGGGCAAAACCATTCTAACTCCATCCCAGCCAACTAGTGTTTTTAAGTGATCAATGGGGGTTTTCGTCTGTAAAAATCATGTTTGGAATTTCCGTTCGAAGGCAGCTTTTTAAAGGTGAAAAGGATTCACAGTACCAGTTTAACTTGGCCGTCTCTCAACTTTCTATTCTCTGGCGATATGTGTTTGATCCCCAAAACCAGCCGACTGGATCCCCCCTGAGAGGAAGCCATGCCAATAGCAGAAGGGCTCTCTCTCTCTCTCTCTCCTCTCTCTCTCTCTCTCTCTCTCTCTCTCTCTCTCTCTCTCTCTCCTCTCTCTCTCTCTCTCTCTCTCTCTCTCTCTCTCTCTCTCTCTCTCTCCTCTCTCTCTCTCTCTCTCTCTCTCTCTCTCTCTCTCTCTCTCTCTCTCTCTCTCTCTCTCTCTCTCTCTCTCTCTCTCTCTCTCTCTCTCTCTCTCTCTCTCTCTCCTCTCTCTCTCTCTCTCTCTCTCTCTCTCTCTCTCTCTCTCTCTCTCTCCTCTCTCTCTCTCTCTCTCTCTCTCTCTCTCTCTCTCTCTCTCTCTCTCTCTCTCTCTCTCTCTCTCTCTCTCTCTCTCTCTCCTCTCTCTCTCTCTCTCTCCTCTCTCTCTCTCTCTCTCTCTCTCTCTCTCTCTCTCTCTCTCTCTCTCTCTCTCTCTCTCTCTCTCTCTCTCTCTCTCTCTCTCTCTCTCTCTCTCTCTCTCTCTCTCTCTCTCTCTCTCTCTCTCTCTCCTCTCTCTCTCTCTCTCTCTCTCTCTCTCTCTCTCTCTCTCTCTCTCTCTCTCTCTCTCTCTCTCTCTCTCTCTCTCTCTCTCTCTCTCTCTCTCTCTCTCTCTCTCTCTCTCTCTCTCTCTCTCTCTCTCTCTCTCTCTCTCTCTCTCTCTCTCTCTCTCTCTCTCTCTCTCTCTCTCTCTCTCTCCTTCCCTCCCTCCCTCCCTCCCTCCCTCCCTCCCTCCCTCCTGTCTGGGGGATGGGAGCCCAATCCTGGACCCCGAGCGGATCGATCTGGTGCCACTGAGGCTGCACTAATGCCCTTTGTAGTCGATCTGGTGCCTCCTGAGCCCATATGATGCCCCCTGAGTAATCTGGTGCCATTTCAACTGATCTGGGCACTCCTTACGTGATTTCATGAGCAGATCCTAAAGCCCTGAAGCTGAGCTGAGGCCCAAATAGGCTGATGAGGGGGCCCTGAGGATGGTATGGGGCTCGCCAGGCTGTTTAAGTGCCCCTCCTGACTTGACCTGGTATTCCCGAGCTGGTCGGGGACCACTGATCTGATTGTTTGTCCCTGGAGCTGATCTGGTGCCTTTCTATGGGCATCTAGTGTCCCCTAAAGAGCAGCTCTGGGGGCTTTTGAACTGGTGGGCCCGGAGCTGGTGAGGGATCCCTGCTGATTTAGTGCCCCTGACTTGAACATGCCCCCTGGTGCTGATCCCGATCTGGTGCACCCTGACGAGATATACTGCCTCCTGAACTTAACTAATGCCCCCTGAGTCGATCTGGAGCCTGCTGGGTCATCAGTGTGTCTCCCATGAGCCCATCTTATTCCCTCTGAGCTAGTCTGGTGCCCCACTGGCTAATATGATGCCATTAAGCTGACCCGGGCCTCCTAGGTTAATTACATTGATTTCCTGAGTAGGCTCCCAGGCCCTGAGCTGAGCTGGGCCCACAGGGGATTAGTGAGGGCCCCTGAGATGGTATGGGGCTCCTGAGCTGATTAAGTGCCCCTCCTGGCTTGATCTGGTATTCCCGAACTGATCTGGGCCCCGAGCTGGTCAGGGATGCAGTCTGATTGTTTGTCCCCAAAGCTGATCTGGTGCCCACCAATAGGTCGATCTAGTGTGTCCCCTGAGCAGCTCTGAGGCTTTGGAACTGCTTGGACCCCGAGCTGGTGGCGAGGGGTTCCTGAGCTGAGATTAGTGCCCCTGACTTGATCAAAAACTGACTGACTTGAGGCCCCTGAACTGATCTGGGGCCCCAAGAGCTGATCTGGGGCCCAAGAAACAGATCTAGGTTCTGAGGGTACCCTGAGCTGGTCTGGGCGCTGAGCTTGCCAGAGCCCCTTAAGTTGGCTTGGGGCCCACTGAAGTGATCTGGCATATTAAACTGTTCTGGGGCTTCTTGAACTGGTTTACAGGGCCTATGAGCCTCCTGATCTGTGGCCCATTGAGCTGAATCTGATGACCTCATCTCTGGGACCAATAGAGCTAGTCTAGTCCCTGGGTGAAGCATGAGCTGCTCTGTGGCCCTGATCACATCAGGGTCCCTGAGATGATCTTGAATAGATAGATAATAAGAACGCATAAGGCCAACTCCCATCATCTTGGGGCAGGGGGCCACTGAGCTAGTCTATTCCCTGGAAGGCACAACTGGGGGATGGAAAGTTGCTCTGGAGGCCTCAGGCCCCCACTTGGGAGCCCCAGAGCTGGTCTTGAATAGATAGGGAATAAGAACACCAATGGAAAACTCCCCTTACTAAAAAGCAGGCTAACGGGGAATAGAGGGAATCTCTAAAACAGCCTCTGATGCCTAGGCACCCTGGTTATATAAATTGCTTATTATACTTTGGTGGATTCTGGGGAAGGAGGGATGATAAAAAGGCATGTGCCCCTGAGCTCAGGAGCACAGTTCCTCAAAACCAGGATTTCTACTCAGTTAATTTAGATGAAGAAATAGTTTTCACAATTTTCAACCCTGTCACACCATCCCCATCCAAACCACCGGTCCTGTTCACCTTTTATTTACTCTCCTAACTGGGACCGAGCCTTGCGAATATGGAAAGTAATAAACGCGTTCAAGAATTATCTCCCAAATTTTTCCGGCAGCAAAAATGCGTTCTTCCAAAGACGCTGCTCTACTCCTCGTCCCACGGCGATTGTGGGAGGCAAGGAGCTTAATCCCACTTCAGCTAGGGGCTCACTCGTCCCGACAAACCAGTGGGCATAACAAATTAATTTTCGACTCAATATGCCTTAACCTGCACATTGTACCAGATATCACATGCTCCGCTGATTTCTCTGATGTTAAGTAACTTGCATGGGTTGGCTGCGCCAATCTGTCCCAAAGTAGTGTTTGGCTGCTTCCAGCGGCATTTTGCCGATATTTTTGTTCTTTTTTCGGTTTTAATCGAGTTTTTCCTTCTCCGTTAATAGTTTCTTTGCATTTTTATTGAACCAAAGATGCCCAAAAATTATATAAACAAAGATATATTAAGGTTTTAGGCTGCGTTAAAAGTCGCTCCCTTTTTC